>OY728148.1:1404929748-1404937248 GCA_963277665.1 Viscum album | reverse complement strand
AGAGTCCATTTTTGATCCGCGACCTATCAAATTAAAGATCCAGAAACGATCTTCAACCTGAAAGGTGAAAGAGTCTGGATGGACAGACGGATCGGAAGTTATGACCATTTAAAAAAAAGATGACGAGGAACGGGTGCTAGAAACGAGGCATTAAAAAACATAACAAACCCGATACCCACTAAAAGGACCATAACATATGATCTAGGAGTGCATGTGGGCGCTGCGACCAGTCAAACTGAAGCTCATGGAACGAGCTATGATCTGGCTAGTGGAGGAGGCCGAACTGACACGCGGATTGAATGTTAGGTCTGTTTCAAGACAAGTTCGACGGGACACCGGTAACGGAAATAGGGCTTTGGAGGCCTTCGAAGGGGTTTTTGGGATCAAAAAACATGACTGAAGCTTGTTCTATCGAATTGGTGCGTAGCTATCTTTGCTGGCTTCAATTTTATATGTGGTAGAGCCCAAACAGACACCCAGAGCGAAAGTTATGGCCGTTTGAAGTTGGAGAACTTTTTTCAACTTTATTATAACTCTAATATCTTCCACACCTTTGACCGTCTCATGGTTTTGATTATATGTGCCTCTATATCTCTTCGTGAGCTTTGATTTGACTGGTCGTGGCGCTTCAACGGATGCCTGGATCAAAAGTTATGGTCGTTTTAGTGATTTCAGGGTTTCTCGTGTTTTCTTATATTTTTTCATTTTATTTCGCGGTGGTTTTACAGAAACCGCCGCTATTTCGCAGCGGTTTTTTAAAAAACCGCTGCTATTCCTCGAATAAAATTAAAAAATTTAAAAAAACTAAATATATATACATTTTTTCCTTTTAGCGGCGGTTTTTAAAACCGCCATTTAGTGATTATCTCAATGAAAAAAGTTGTTTTTAATTAAAATTTATTGTATTTTTACTATTCATCAAAATAAGAATCTTATCAGAAAAATATCAAAAATTTATCCAAATTAAATTTTTATATCCTGATTCCAAAGAAGAATTTTATTTTTTTCAAATTGAACTTATAAACATTTCAAAAACTAGATTTAAGGTGGGAGAACCATCAAAAGCCGGCAAAACTGCATTTTTTTTAAAATACTTATTTTACCCAAAAAATATTTTGTTCTCGTACCATGTTATATAAAATGTGTAAGATGAATTATAATGTCATATAATTCAAAATGCAGTTACTAATATTCCTAACAGCTAGTTTATATTAATATTATAACAATATATCGTTGTTTAGTGAAACTCAGTTTTGTGTACAAGACAAGCTATTGAGGAAGGTTGCTCTTGCGTGAAACACAAGCCATGAATATTGTTAGTGTATAATACAAGCTAATACGGTGTTGTGTATAAAAAAATATAGTTTTGGTGTGGCGTACAACACAAGACATAAAATAAATTAAAAAGATTATTTCTCATAAAATCTCAGGGTGTTACATTCTACGCCCCTTAAAATGAATTTCTCCCTCGAAATTCGTCGGGGTTATAAATTGTTTACTAATTGAAAGTTTCTTTCATGGAAACCCCCATCATAAAAAGGAATACTAAAATGTAATTTTAAAACAAAAGTATGATATGTAATGGTTACCCAAATTAACTCATCACTAGGTTTCCACATAGGAGAACATAGGTGAAAATATGGATATGGAAAATAAATCTAACAATCAATATTTGATGGAGAGTGGCAGAGAACATGGAAATTAAAAGGCCAAAAATCAAAAAGCTATAAATTTGTGATGATCTAAGGTACCATCTAATTCCTGAGATTTGAGGGTAATAGGACAAAATTTTTTGTTTTCAAGACCATTTCCCTAAAATTGATGAATTGTTTTCATAACGATAACTATTTACCTAATTTCAGTGTAAAATCATTACTGGTCATACCATGAACAATTCCACTTCATCTCTATTTAATGAAATGAAGTAAAATTTTCCATTCATGAAGTGTTACCAGATCATGTGACAGAATGATAAGTCATCCCATCTGTTTCTATCACAAAAAGGTTAGCATAAGTTATTAAATATACATAAGTACATCTATGGTGAGATTAATCATATTTATTTCCAAAAATGGACTTATACTTCATCTATCATATCGCTTAATAAAATAAAACTAATTTCTACAAACCAGGGACTTCCTGAAGGCTAGTGGTAGGCGATAAAGGCATGTCACACTTCGGTTATGGGTTCGATTCCCACAATCTTGTCCGACGCGACGGGATGTCGCCCGTCCTACAGGTTGTCCTTTTTCCAAAACTACACTATCATAACATTCTAGAAATAATATAGAAAAAAAGGTTCTATCCTTAAACAATATTATCATATGTCCAACATAATCCATTTCAAATATTTAGGATTATCTAAAATACATCTATCCAAACTCATAGTATAAAGATAAAGATTACTATAAATGTCATCAACCATGCATGTGAATACCATCATTTATCCCCCATATATCATAAGATATATCTTGTTGGTCACATTCCAAACATGTGAATACCTTAAGCATTTAATCCTTTGAAACATAAATTATCATAGAATCTTAGTGAAAACATGAAGGATGTCAAATGTTAACTCTTTCCACATACCAAAATCCAAAAATTTCTATATTCCCAAACCTTGATATCACTTTGTCCTTATATCAAAAATGATCTCATTAATACTATCAAACATATCATTATCTCTTTATCCCTTCATTATGCGCATATCAGGTGATTTTGAAAAATATCGGAATAACATTTCATTGTTACTGGTACCATTCTACATATACTTTCAAATACATTATGAAAAACAATAGTGTAACATTCTTTAGATGTTTCTTTATTCTATAGTAACATGATATTACTTATACAACATTACTCCTGAAAAACATGCAATCATTCCACTACCTCGTCAATCCATTGACCGAACTTCATCATTTTATTCCTCAACACTTCTTTCATCTCATATATGATTTGTAGTTTCCTCATCATCATCAACATAAATACTACCCAAACGACCATGTTGATTCTCTTCATGAGATTTTCCCTTAGGGAATTGGTTTGCATAATACCCTTACATTCCACATTTAAAACATTTAACAGTTGTAGATATCGTAGAAATACCATTATCCTTGTTCGTGGTGTTAACTAAACCTTTTCCTTTGCAATTACTATCTTTGTGTCCTTATTTTCCACACCCAAAGTATCTTCTTATTTCTTCGGAAAATTCTACCTGATTCCTCGCACCACACGATTTACATGAGGAAAATTGAACTTTTATACCTCTATGATCATCATGAAACTCCATCTTTCTCTTATTAGGTGAGTCCGGAAACTTACCAAAGTTGAGATTATTTATCATATTATGATATTGTTGATTAGGCATAATAACGATGTTTGGACTTCCAAATCCCGTTTCATTTGTTTTCTCAAGAAGAATATCATTCCATTTTCCATCAAATTCTCCATTAACATGAATTTTTCTGTTTCCAACCATTTTCTAAAACACAAAAAGAATAGTGTGAGGAAAAAATCATGCTAGGAAAACAACATAATAAATGGGTAGTACATTCAATATCCAATATCTTATGTTTAATTATAAGGTCGTCACCGTAATTTTAGGAATATAACCTATACATAGACTTAACCTTAGGGACATCTCTAGAAATTCCTTATAAATATCCCTAGGGATCTCACTAATGTTTTCACATCCTAGTTTCCAAATGTTAACTAAACCTTTCCTCTGATACCAACTATAGAGACCTGTTGCTTTACTTACATGGAAGTTAAATAACTTTTGCAGAATACTTAATAAATAACAAAAACAGACACCAAAGGACCATAATAGTTTAGTGTCTTTGGAAACACAGAACATTATCTTTTAATCATGGTGAAAGACCCTCAACATCTCCCATAAAGATCTTCCCCTTTTTTTCTTACTTAAAACCTTTCTTTATATCCTGGCGAAAAGAAAACATAAAAAGGGTGAGCTCAAATGCTCAGTAAGGGTAAGAATGGAGGAAATGAAACAAACCATATACATTTGAACTTAAAAAAACACAAACATAAAGTTTAAACATCCAAATCTTGAGTAGTGAAATAAATCTTTCCTGTACGTAAGGCATAGATCATAGTGGAACATCAATCATGATAAAATAGAATGGGAATAAAACATGTAATTGTGGAATCCATTAAGAACATTATATGTTTTCCATAGTAGCCAAGGCATTGCTTCCAAGACCATCATAGTGGACAAAGTCCATTACTGAACAGGGTTTACTTGGCATTCCAGCACTGTATTACTGAACCAGATTAACTTTTCATTCCATCCATGTTTATCTCATGAGAAATAAATCTTTACCCAATGCATTTGAGGGAGATATAGGCCCCAACCCTCTTACAATGAATCCATTCTTATGTGTGCCACAAAATCATAAATCATACATCATTCCATAACCCATGTAATAAAAATGGGATTCTTAAACATCATGCCATCATAACATAATCCATATAAGATAAAGGACTTCATAAAAATAATTCCATCATAATATAATCAAATTAATGTAATAATAAGGATAGAAACCTAACCCTATATCATCTTAGATGGAATTTTTTTTTTGATAAAACACTTGAACTCAATTATTGAAGAAAATATCCTTTCATCTTCAAAATCATTTTATTTTCTCAAAATGAAATAAAATTTTAAAAGAAATGGATTTTTTTTGAAAATAATCATGAAATATTGCATAGGAAGCTTAATATAATTAAGGTGTTATGAAACTGTAAAAATCAATTCATTCCATATAAGTTAATAAAAAACATTCTCCTTGTACTTTTTCCAGAAAAGTCAAAAATTACCT
Organism: Viscum album; assembly: GCA_963277665.1. Lineage (NCBI taxonomy): Eukaryota > Viridiplantae > Streptophyta > Magnoliopsida > Santalales > Viscaceae > Viscum > Viscum album. The sequence continues at coordinate 1,404,932,407 of OY728148.1, read as the reverse complement.
CATATGGTAAATAAATGAAAATTTCATTACAGACCATGTAGTGAAAGTAAAAAATTTGGTAAAAGGTACTTTAGACATTCATGAATTTTTTTAGAAAACATGGACATGGATAATAAATTTAACCCTAGTAAATACTTACGTATAATCAATCTCGTATAAAAATGAGATTGCAAAATTATCCCTTACATTAGGTCCAATATCTTTTGTACGTGTCTGAAACACATGTATAGTGGGTTTGAACATATTAATAACTTGTAACAGACCCATAATAATATTTATGATATCTTATATGATTCACTTATGACATTATATTACCCGTTCTTTTGTCAATTCAATCTTAAAGCAGTGTTTTGGGTAAAATCGTTTCATTTATCATATGTGTTTGGAATTTTTGTTCTTGATATTATTTATTATATCCTGATTTACATAATTCTAGAATTTAAAACTTAATTTACATATAATATATATTCATCATATAAATATATATATGATAGATCGATAAATGGAATGAAATACACCGTTTATGGAGACGGTAGGTCGTACGTACACATGCATGCTGTTTTGGTTTCTTTATTGAATTGAATGGAATTAAGTAAATGAAAAATATATGTACATAAATCTAGTATCATTATTATGTCCTATATTTCATGATTATTTAATATATATACTTTATAATCATTCTTGAATGGTTAACACGGAGAATGAATCTCATCGTGTTGTGGAGATGGTAATCCGTACATACGCACGAGCGATGATATCATTCCCATAATTATTGAATGGAATTGGAGTGGATGATATAATATCTCATAATCAGTGTGATTTTATAATAACCATATATAGTTATTTTTTACAAGATTATACCCATCCATGTATGGTGGTGGTGGAAAAAACATATTACACCACGGCATGGAGACGGTATTTCGTACGTACGCACGCGTGGTGATTTGATTTTCTGTAGATTGGATAGAAGTTCAAATGGGGTTGTTTCATATTTATTATATCATATAATAATATTAGTGATACTTATTTTATTACTTTATAATGAAACAACTAAATAAGTGGAAGTTGAATAAGAAAGAAACTTGAAAGAATCTGTAGAAGAGATTACCTCTTCTTCGATGCACCTCCTTTAAGATTCCTCTTAAGGGACTAGATTTGGTCTTTTGAGAAGACAAGATCCTCCAAAATTTGACTAGGGAAGATGATAAGAGTAATGGGTAGGGGTTGGCTGATATTTAAGGCTTAAAATTATGTGATGTGGAGAGGGAAGGGTGCCCTTTTTTAGAGAGGAGACGGGCACTTTTGGAATCCTCCAAAATATTAATTTATAATAAACACAAACCCCATTTAAAATCTTCCAAAGTGACTAAAATTCTTATATGAAGTAATATATGGTTTTAATCTGATACACAAGACAAATTTAGACATTTTTTTGATTTTATATTAAACCTTATAATTTTAATTTATCCTTAATTAATCTATTTAATTTTATTTTTGGTAATAATATTCTAATTTTTAAATTGTTATAAATACTTACTTATGTGTTGTCAATTTCCAATAATTAGATAAATTATTACATTTTAGACCCTATAATTTTAAATTTGTAATTTTTAAATATTTTTGTGATTTTTAATCAATTTAATAATATGTTATTTTTATAAAATATCAATAGTGTCAATTTTGAAACTATTCAATTATTTTAATTTAAATAAAATCCAAATAGAATATATATTCGAACAAAAATATTTAATAGATTCCTAACATGTCATAGTATTCTAAAAAATTCATTGAGAACATTAATTTGTTCATATAATATTTATTTTAATATTTTTAAAACCATTTATTTGGTATTTCATTTAATGAAATAATTACTACAACATTATTGTATAATTATTTAATATACTGATTTGTTGCATAAAAATAAAATATAAAATACTATGATGAATAGAAATCTAATTTATTTCATAAGAATAATTTTATTCTAATTTTTCATTTTAAAATAAAAACATTTAAATTTTTATATTTATTAAATTATGAAGGTGACAACTTTGAAATCATTTAAATTAAAATATTATAAATGTCATAATATATTTTATAAGGCTCCAAATGGTCCATAAGTCGACCCTTGGATGCTTATGATGTATATACACTCTATAAATAAGATTTGGTCAAGTTTTGGGGTCTTTTTATGGGTATTATTATTTTAATAAAAACTATATTATTGATTTTTCACTAAATAAATAATTTTTGCATCATCAATGTATAAGCTATTAAGGTAATTAAATATTTCTTAAAAATTACAAATAAATTACCATAACAATGAAAAAAAGTAATATTTTAAATGAGTATTTATAATCAAATTTATATTCTGTATTGAATTATTTTAGAAATACTTTAATTATTAAAGTTTGATTGAGACATATTTCACATTCTTTAAATAAAATATATTAAGGGTCTTAATCACATACAAGTGGGTTCCAATAGATTTAATTTCGACCCAAGTATTATTTAGGGGAAAATATAATCATTAAATTATATTAAGACATGTGTTACGTTAGTTTTATAATATTATATTTACCCTTAATTACCCAATTTACCTTTAACTACGGTAAATAAAATTTACCGTAGTTAATATTCATAATGCCTACAAATAAAAAAG